>CAUZXS010001741.1:0-50000 GCA_963585895.1 Sepioteuthis lessoniana | reverse complement strand
TAATAGCGCAGTTAGACAACATATCTCCAAGGTAGTTCAGATGCGTTTTGACGAATGGTCAACTCACTGGAATAAGTGCGTTGAATACCAAAGAAACTATTTTCAAGCAAATCAACTTTTCTATCATTTCTTCTCTATTTCTTTGTATAATACGGCTTCAGTTCAAATAATTATTTAATGATTCAATGTTCAAATCTTCAGTGATGTCGTTCCTGTTAAAAATTTAATAGCAACACTCTTTTTTGTTTTCAAAACGCGGAATTTGTGCATAATCCAATCAACTCATTGATTAATCTATCTTTCTTCTTTGTTCTGCACACACACACACACACACACACACACACACACATCATACCAAAAAACTGTTCATTTATAAATGGAATAATAGAATATTTACCAGAAAACGGAAAGGAGGATCGTGTTCATTTCTTTTCCTAAGTTATTAATTTGAAGACAATTATTAATTGAAAGACAATGAGGACAAATGTTTTACCGTGGCAGTTACTGTGACAATGTGTTTACATCAGTGACCCAAGAGAAGAATGTCCCAGTGACCAGTTTATATACATAAAACTCATAACAGCAACATATTCTGAATGTTATGGTCATGTTGTAATAGTTCCGTTCATAAACCGGTGTTTAAAATAAGACTATTTACTCAAACAAATTTAAAACGAACCCGTTAAAAACTGGGTGATTACTGAAAAAAACAAAAACAAATAGAAATTTGTTAACAGAAGTTTTGTAATGACACCACAGAAAACAAATTACAAAGATCGAGATAAAAAGGAAAGGTTTGGGTGTGATCAAGTGACAAGAAAGGAAAAGAAAAGCGGGAATACTCAAAGATATGGGACGAAAATCCCACCCTATTTGCGTAAGCCACGTACGACTGTTTTGAATTCAAATTCGATGGCAAGTAAGACTTTGATATTCTTAAAGATGGTTAAATATCCTAAGCAACAGAAACTGGAGAAATGCTCCTTAGTGTATATGGTTTCTTTGTTTAATGACGTAAGAACATTCGTGGTTATCTAATGTTAAAGACGCCTTTGCAGAAGGACAGAATTGGTAATATTTCACCTAAAGATAATGGGGATAAGGGTGTACAAATCTTTCTTAAGTGTATTTCCCTGAAAGAGAATTTAATAGCGCAATTGGCGTTCGAAATCGCTAACTACGAAATTGCAGCCCAGCACGTTAACATTTACAGTAGTAAAACTCCTCCTTTAACATTTCATTCACATACCACGATAATACTCGGAGGTATGATTGATTAATGATTATGATACGTGAAATACTGAAGAAACTTCTCTAACTAGAGAATTACACGGCTCATTAAATAAGTTTCCAGCCTTTTTCGTATGGGGACTTTTATTGATAGTACACACATTAAACTCTAGTTCCATTCGAAGTAATCTCCTCCGGCTGCAATCCACTTTTTGTACCATTCCAACAACTTCTTCAAGGCCCCATGAAAGTCCTCTTGTGTGAGCGTGTCAATGACCTTCGTCACAACCTCTTTCATCTCCTCAATTGTCTCATAACGACAGCCTCTGAGATTAAGTAATAACAAAAAGTTACAGGGAGCAAGGTCTGGACTATAGGGAGGGTGAGAAACTGTCTTGATGCCCATCTTAGTCAAATAGTCTGAGACAAGGATGAAGTTGTGGATTGTTGCATTATCCTGGTAGAAATGCCACTGACTCGATTTGAAGAGTGTTGGCCTCTTCCAAAGGAATCTCTTCCTGAACCCCCTTAAAACTTCAACATAGCATTCCTTGTTGACTGTCTGTCCAGTATGACCCCAGTGCATGAAGATCATGCCAGTGCTGTCAAAAAAAGGGATCATCAAATGTTTGTGTGTGGATTTCTGTCTTACCTTCTCGGGTCTGGGAGATCTGTCTCTTGGTCTCTGGGTCATAGAAGTAGATCCAGCTTTCATCGCAGACCACCAGAGCATCAAGAACTTCGGGATCTGAATTGATCAGCTCGACCATCTCCCTGCAGTCATGACAACGTCTTCCTTTCTAATCTTCTCTGAGCACCATTGGGACAAACTTCGCGCAGATCCTTCGCATCTTTAATTCCTCGCGAATAATTTTGTTTACAGTTCCCATACTGACATCAAACTGTGCACTTATTGTCTCTATAGATACACGACGGTCCTTATCCATTATTTATTTGGCCAATCAACTCTGATGATCAGATTTCTTTACTCCTCCCACACCTCTCATCATCCCTCACAGACTCCCTGCCTTCCTTGAATCTCTTATGCCACTCAAAAACTGATGCTCGATTTATGTAAGATGGTCGAAAAGCAGTCTGAAGCATTCCATACGTTTCTGTGGTATTTTTTCCAAGTTTAAAACAGAATTTTATTGTATATCGTTCTTCTAAAGTGTCCTCACGTCTAGATTGCATTTTTGAAATTCACTAGCTGTGACAATGAGGCTTTAGTAGGGGGTATTCCAATTCCGGCTGCAGCTGTTCATTTGAACCTGAACACAGATTATGTAAATTTTGCTTGATAGAATTTTTTCTAAGCAGAAATATTCACAGTAACGTTATTTATATCCATTTGTTTTGTTATTACCCATTTTAATATCACTTTAACCCATGAAAAAATATTTTTTAAATACGTTGTGTTTTCAAAAAGTATCGAGATTGAAGCTGTATTTACATAGACAGAAATGAATAGTAAACGCAACATTAATTCTATTGAAAATAATCCCTTTGACATTTGACTGGCATATTCCAATGAGCTTTCTTCCGGTCAAAGCCAATCTGGATTTAGTATGGAGCTCACTTCTGTATTTCTTTTAATGTTGTTCATGTTATCAAATTTTACCGTTTAGAGGATTTTTCGGTTGAGGAAATAAAAAAGGTACACGGAACCAGATACGGTATCCAGAGAATGAGTTGTAACTGTGCCTTCCTGTATTGCGTTAAAACCTAATGATTAGAAAGGATGGAGAATTATCACTGCCTTGGCCGAATAAAATCTAGACGATAGTCTAAACAAGATTTTATCTCTTTATTAAATAAGATGCTCAGCTGCTCACATATTTTTATTTGAATTTTAATTATTAGAGTTTGAGAAATTATTAAAACTTCAATCTTGATACTATTTGATCACATAGTATAGATCATATTTGATATAAAGCTTTTAATGGAATTTGAAATGATTCTCGGTGATTGAGAGTTCCTAAATTTTCAAACATCATCTTCATGGATTTATTGATTGCTTCCCTTGACCACTAGGTTAATCAGTAGAAGCGAAAGAGTAAAGTTTATGACAGTATTGTCTAATAATTAGAAAGGAAGTTTGGAAAATATCTATAACAAAATCATTGACTGAAAAGAGTATAAATATTCATTTAATTAACAGTTCATTTGAATGGTTGGTACTCATAATTATTATTATATGCAATACAATACATTATAGATTGCTTTCTAATTGTCATAAATAACGCCAAGGAAAGGATATTAAAGCTGTTGCACTTCACTGGATAGAAACATCATTTATGATTAGGATATAAGTTCCAAATTGGTTAAATATGTATATTCAGCTCAGAAGGATAATAACATTCTCTTTTTCAATGCACTTTTAACATTTTCTACGCTGTTTTTTTCTCTTTCTATTTCCATTGGTCGATAAATATTTCAATGATTAAATTCTTTACCTATTTTACGATTTAAGGAAGGTTCATACGTAATCTGTTAAAATCAGGATTTTCTCTTTAAACTCCTTTATTTTGAAATTTGTCATTTAAACGGAAACGAGTTTACAGCTGGTCTACCAATATATAAAAAAGGACTGTGGAGCCTCTTGTGTTGTAATAGTTATCATCGTATAAATGGACACTGTGAGCAGAGTTAAAATCCTTGTTGTTTTCATTTTTCATAGCACTCATACTCTTAGGAAAGGCATGTATCCAAATATTCTTTCTCAAACAAAGAGTATATAGTAGGACAGACTGACTCATTTACATTTGTATGGTAACGAATATGGGAGGAGGAAATCTCTGAATTCAAAGCTGTTAAAATCTGGTTACAAATTGACTTAGTATCGCATTTAACTCGTTGCAAAGATATATATATATATATATATATATATATATATATATATATATATATATATATATATATATATATATATATATATATATAAGGAAAATATTTTCAAAAGCCAATGTTCGTTCTCGATGTTTTTGAGCAGTCGTCACAAGTCAAGTTGATGAAGGGTTTTTAATGTTCATTTGAATGGTTGCAAAAATTGAATATTGACAATAAAGGTTTACTCATAATTATTATTATATGCAGTACCATACATTATAGATTGCTTTCTCAGTGTTATAAATAATGCTAAGAAAAGGCTATTATAGCTGTTGCACTTTACTGGATAGAAACACCATTTACGATGAGGATATATGTTCCAAATTGGTTAAATATGTATATTTAGCTTTGAAGGATAATAACATTTTAGGCCTCTTTTGGACGCAGAAGATATTCACTTGTCAGTTATAATCAACAAGATCCTGAACGTAACAACAATACTTATCGTTTTTTTTTTTTTTGTATTAGTTCTTGAAACCGTTTTAAGTTATTTTCTGTTGATTGCTGTAAAGAAAAATCCCGAACATGATCTTTGCTCTGTCAGCGAGTCTTAAAAGACGCCGATTTTATACACTGCAGAGGAGTAAGACAACAAAATGATATCCTGATTATGTAGTACCACTTCATTACTACTTCTCTCAAATACACTCAGACCCAAAATATTTGTTTATGTTAAACTTCCATTGATGCATGAGATTGATCGTTTTGAAAACTATTAGTATTGAATTAGAATATGTTAAACCATATAAATACGTACAAACAAATGATTATTATAAATTGAAGTGTTAATGTTTGGAAACCTAAGTATTATTATTAGTTACTTTAAATCATGCCACAGTTTGGATATTATTGGTGTTAGATAAGAATAATGGAGACTATGTAATTTTGTGCAAATAAATAACTGTTTGTAAATAGGGATAGTTTGAGGAAACCGTATAAATGAGCATAAATTTTAGAATTCGATCGGAAACCCTGTCGGTGGGGCTAAGAATTTTCTGATGGTATCATCTATAGAGTGGTAAAGACGACTCATGATTTTGACACTTGATTGCATCTCATCGTGCTTCTCCCATTAAGGAGCCCTGAGGAGTATGGAATACCTATTCATTCATATTATTCTCAACTTCATTCTAATGTTATGTAACGAAGGAATGTTTTTTATATTAATCATTTTTCGTTATGCTTTTTCGGATGTCTACCGACAGAGATCTTAAATATCACAAGATGCGCTGCGCGTTGGGGTGGGGTCAGCATAGTATGGTTAGCAAAGACTTTTAAGAATTGTGTCTCTCTCCTCGTGTCGCCATGTACCGAAGTCAGAAATTAAATGAACCGTTCGTACCCGAAACGACAGAGTCCGCCTGATTTTGCGTATGTATATGTATTGTATTACTGTTGCGATTGATTTCATCTCGGAATACAACACTAAGCTGAAGTGGTATTAACTGTTAGATTTCCATCTTTAAGTCGAATAGATCTATTAGAAAATTATTAGTATTTGATTGGAATTCTTGAATCTATATAACTGTAAATTATTTATATTAAGAATTTTTCTTGAAGTAATCACTGCTTTAAGTATTACTATAATTATCGGTTACTTGAAATCATATAACGATATGCAAACAAAGGATTATCATAAATAGAAAATAATTCTTGAAATCATTTAAAGTTGGTGACCTTAGTCGTGGGTGACCCGAAGGTTCCCTTTTCAATAGCTACAACCCCAAGGTGTTGGGGAGGGCGCTACTCCTTTCCCTAAATTGCTCCATTTTATCCTTGATCCTTACCTTATAATCCTGAGTGCTAAGCAAGGCGGCATCGAGTACCATTTTTGAGTCTTTGGTATGATTAGATTGAACCCCGGTCTCCCGGACCATGGGTGAATACTCAACTCATTAGGTCAAACATTAGATGATAATACATAAAACCATACGACTGTGTGTAGTTTATACGCATTACATACGGAATCATAATATCATGTATCAGCGTGCAAAAAACTCTTAAGAAACAATACAAACAATGCAAAGATAGAGACACAATGAATGTGATTTCCGAAACTCTCGCAATAAAATAGCTTTTGACAGGCTGATATGCAGTGAGAATCAAATCAATCTATCAATCAATAAGTCTAATAAAATCTTAATGATTATGATTGTTGAGTAAATATATTGAAAATGCTCATCACTTTTTGACCTCATCCATCTAGCAGAAATCAATACTTTAAGCATGGTTTAAAATTTACAAGTTTTCTTAGTCATCTACACAGGCCTTAAATTTCTCGATTTGCCTGCTTTTCGTAAGTGTCCACACATCTAATTACTCAATAGGCTTATCTCTTCTTAACCTTGATGATCAAGCCAAAACCGTAAAAAAATTTACCAAATATTCTTTTTCTGATTATCAATTTTTAAATAATCTGCATCGGAGCTGCAGAAATATTCTGTTTCCATATTTGGTGATAAAATGTTCCTTGGGAAGAAGAGGAGGAAATAATTTGCTGCCCCTACTGGCAGGCCTAAAGTTAACCAATCAGTTTCCTTACTGCCTAATTTTGAAGAAAAAGACGAGTAAAGGAGTGGGTATGAATAGAGCCTTTGGTGCTTTTTTCCAGCAATGCGGAGCGAGTTTCCTAAAGTCCATATTCATCTTTATTTCGAAATGAAAATTTGTTCTGATTCATTCATTCGCATCTGTTTCGAAGTATTACTCATTTTTAGAAAAAGTCATTCAGAATGTGAGAATTCCAAATTTTTTCTATGGAAGATATTTTTCCTTGTTGAAAAGAAAATGTTTATTCAGAATGCATGGAATCTTAAGGATTGAATTGAAGGAATTCCTTCTAGCAGGAGAAATAAAATCCTTATGAGAGAAATTCAATTTTTGCACTGGAAGAAAAATTATCCCTTTTATAAAAGAAAATACTTTTCACGTGTGTTTCTTGGTATTAGAGAACTCTGAAGTACGATTCCCCTTTCTACATCTTGATCTATTATCCATTACAGAATACAGCTTGATTCCAGCGTTATTTTTTGGAATTCCAGCAGTCTTAAAAAAATGTATATCTATATAAACAATTTTCATGAAATATTTTCTCTAAAAATAAAAACAAAAAAACAAAAAAAACAACAGGTCTTTCTTTGAATTTTTCGAGAGGAATTTTTCTAATTTATTTTTTATTCCTTTGGGAAAAAAGATACATTGGTAATAGTTTTTATTCTACTTTTATTACTCAACATGAGGACACATTATACAACCTTTGTTATCAATATATTTTTGAAAAGATCTTACCTCATATATACTCTTGTATTTGCTTCTGATTTTTTTTTTTTTCGTAGATATCCAAATTTTTCTCTAAGTCAGATTTAACTGAAGAGGGCTAAATTCCTAACAAAACCGGTAATTTAAGCAGGACTTGAACGTAAATCAATTACAACAAAAGATTGGTGAAATCCGTTCAAATCGTGAGATCCGACGCAGATTGCATGGAAGACAACTGGCTTTCCATTTAGCCATTCCTTTTATTTGCCGTCACAGATGTTCTTCATTTAAGGGCAAATATTTGTACAGCGTAGGAGCTATGATAACAAAATTGCAAACAACGTCAAAAACATTCAGTGGCTCCAGCTCCAGGTATTCAGTTAAAACTTATTATTTTCTTATACAAGCTGACTACAGCGAACTCAGTCTACCCTATCTACTTGACTTGTTGTCGTAGTGGGTGAGGAAAGAGATGGATTCATTTTTTTTTTTTTTTACCTTTTTCGATAAAAGTGGAACTCGAATAAAAGATATCAAAATCAAGCAGTCAAAAATACACTCCTAATATATATTTATGCAAATTCATTTTTTCTTTAACGTAGAGGTTGATAATAAATCATATACATTTTGATAGTGTAATATTCCATAAGAGAAAATAATATCTTTTATGTTTAGTTTTGAAGAAAATTAACTTAAAAAAATTGTAGGAGCTTATCTATTTATAGGCGATATTATGAAGTGATTGAAAATCAAATGTGAACATATTAAAAAATGAATTAAGTATATCGTATGTATGCTAGTAGGTAGAATATATTTGGAAAACATTTTCAAATTCATCTGGCATCTCGTGATGAAATAGCATTCATTCATCTTCTTTACCATTATAACCATGTAAGAGGACAAAAGTGTTAAGTGAACCCAAACATTCTCAGACAGAATTTGAACCCAACAGACCGACTCCGTTTTCCGTGCTATTTTCACCTACAGGTCTACACTATTATGATCCCATTAATATTATATTCCTTTTCCCATTAGCCTTGTTTTCAACTTGTTCAATACATAGCCAGTGAAGTATAAAACTAACTGCACCTGCACGTGAATTTTTTTTACTTCAAAAGGCTGTGATTCATCTCAGCTGTATCGAACGGGTTAAAGTAGTTCTATTGAAATCAATACGATTCTCCTTTCGACACTGGCACAAAATCGAAACAAAGTTCAGCCGTCTGTAAAGAATTACATTGATTAAAGAATTGATTTTTATAAAATGAATAAAAAAGACGTGTCCAACTTGTACTGCTTGGGAATAGTATTTGAATAAAAACAAACTTAGTCCATGAGAATAAATAGAAGAGTCTTTTCGACGCTTGTTTACCTAAATGCGTTTTAGTTTTTGAAAGAAATATATTCCGACAAAAGAATAAAAAGAACATTCAAAGATAAAAAAATCCAACGTGCAACTAACTTATTTAAGGGTGGTTGATTTGAAGTTAAGATTAAATTTGAACATATAAAGACTTAAAATTAAATAATTCCTTCATTTTCTCTCGTTTGCTGTTACTCTTTTGGATTTATACAGATCTTTGTCGACTTTTGATCTATACATTGTAAGCTGTTGGGAGGGCAATAGATTAGCTTGTCTTAAAAAGAAAGATGGGTTGAAAAATTTCGACATCTCTTCGAGTGAACAAGCTGTAACATAATACGCTAGATCAAGCAATCCAGGACCGGTCTTGCATTTAAATTTCACACTGTCACAAATCACACCACACACACACACATACATATATATATATATATATATATATATATAAAGAAAGAGAGAGAGAGAGAGAGAGAGAGAGAATTTGAAATATATATATATATATATATATATATATATATATATCACGAATCTTATTATTCTTTTTTCTCTTGGCTGGGATACGAGGAGACAAATGATGGTAGTGAACGGACAAGGAATATATCCGAAAAGTCATGTTCCTCGAAGAAAGAATAAGTTAATATTGTGGCGTCTGTTATTCATGTCTTCCAGCTTCTATAGTCTCAAAAGACTGAACGGAGGTAGAATAAAACAAAGAAAGGTCCTAAGGAAGAAACAAATTTGCTCGTGTATCGTTATCATTAACGACGTAGCAGTCGTTCATGATAACGATACACGAGCCACAGTTATGACGGTGACTAAACGGCACAATTGAAAATATAAAAAAAGGCCCCAAAATATCGTTTGGCGGGCATAGCGAATGATTCCAAGCCCCAGTCAAATCGCAGCCATTCACGTAAACTTCTCTCTACCCTCTCCCTTTCTTGCTATCTCATCAGCAATTGTTCTGGACACATTCAGCTACATGTTAACTTGCGGGTTGAAAATCTTATTTTGAAAATGTCTACCAGTAAAAAAACTATACAAACAAAACTATACAACTTGATAGCCATTATAGAACCAATTAGAAAAATTAAACAATCTGTACTACTACCATAAAAAAGATGTAAAATAAAGGCAGATTTCATCAAAACATTTTCCTTTTCTGCCTCTCCTTCTTTCGGCCCTCCCACTTGTTTATCTATTTCCTCATATTGCTATACGCTACAAAATAACAACTATTCCGAAGAAGTGTTTTGATGAAGTAAAGACGAAATATAAATTTGAATCCGTTTTCTGTGTTTTGTTTACCCACTTTTCAATTTATTTTTTCAAATCTTGCCAGATTTTTCCAGCCTACTATTTCTCTCTCTCTCTCTCTCAATATATATATAAGAATCATCCATAAAAATGCACACCCCTAACAATTCTTTTTAAATATATACTCTATTTACTTCTTACTCAAAGATACCAGGACTTTATTTCCAAAACATTATACAATGAAAAGAAATATTTAGGTATTATTCATAGGCAAACTTTGTAGCATTAGAAATCTAACCGAAAATATGAATAAGTAGCATTCCAAAAATAAATACCCACCTGAGATACATTTATGCAATTCTATTTTTGGTTAGTGAGGGGTCAACATTTTATTCTCGGTTACAGACTTTCAGTGCTGTAGAATATGGGCATAAATAATTTAAAAAATACCCATTTTTATTGTATCATCTTCCACTCGAATTAATAAAATTCTTTATCTTCGGTTTTGATTTAATTTAACAGGAACAAAATGGCAATGCTGGAAACTCAAATTTCGAAACACTGAAGGGTGAATTGGGTACATCATATGCATACTAATATGTTGTAGGTATTCTGATGAATTTTCAAAGTCTTCGTCCATCTCGAGACACTGAGGTAGTTACGCTTCGTCATAAGGATTTTGTACATTACGAAAAAGCAAGTTCGAATTGATATCTAAAGAGGATATCAACGTTGTCATCAAAACGTGCCGATTGCTGGAATTCCTTTTAATCTCTCTCTCTCTCTCTCTCTCTCTCTCTCTCTCTCTCTCCTGCCATCCGTCCCAAACAAACATTTAGACACCCCCCTATTGGCTGACCACAGCTCTTTGGTCAGCCAATACATGTCTTCATGATTAAGAGTACATAGGAGAACGTCGCTTATGTGTTTGGCTTTATCTCTCCAGCAAAGCTCAACATGTTTTCCTCGCTTTTCTTAGATGCTTTACGAGAAGGGAAGTAAATGACCGAAAGAAGCACTGTTGTTTTTTAGGGTGCTGCCTCCCGGATTTGTTCAAAACAGCATGTAGCATCCTTTTGTAGTTCCCATTCAGCTTTTTCTCCAATTTTTTTGAGTCCAAATGGTGCAACTATACAGTAGAACTGATGCGGCTACAACTTAGAAGAATTCCCGCCTTATTTTATGATAGTTGTCATGTTTTAATCAAGATGGTGCCGTCTTATTAAAGGCAAGCATCTAAAATTAGTAGGCTAATTATTATACCTCGAGAGCAATATCTCATTTACTAACATCGATATCATTATACCAATACGTAAAGCTCAGACTGCTATTGATAGGTTATCGACCAGATGGGAATCCGATCTCTCTCTGTTTCTCTGAAAAAGGATAGTACAGTTGATACACCCTTTATTTTAGAACATACGCACGTACTGGTCTCCATAAACGATTATTTTCTTTAATCCAGTTATACTACCTGTCTTTTTGTAATATAATTATGAAATGATTTTTTTATATAAATCATTTTTCTTTAATTAAATTGTATCATTCAGTTTGGTTGGGCTTTGAACTATTCGGCTCTTAGTTCAGGTGCACAGACATTGGGTACAGTTTACGCTCGCACGTAGAGGATATGACAATCATAGTCGTCATAATAAACTCTAGATAGGAAATAGGACCGGAGTGTGAATGACATCATGCCCGGAAGCGATGGGCTGAGAATTTGGGTATTTTGAAAAACACATCAGTTGTTTTTCGGCTGTGGGCTAGTCGAGTTGGTAGTTTACTGGGGACCAGTCCAGTTGGTTGTCGAATAGGGACCGGTCAAGTTGATTGTCGACTTGGGCCATGTTAAGAGTTGAAGTTGAGTTAAAACCATGGTGTTGAGAAGTTGAAGTCTGACCATGGAGTACTGCAGATCTCTACCGACAGATATCTTAAATTCTACGGGATGTGCAGCGCGTTTGTCGGGTCCAACCAGGCATTTGGTAGTTTTGTTAGTATAGAATAATTACGAAAGACTTTTAAGAGTTGTGTCTCTCTCTCCTCGTGTCGAAGAACCGAAATCAGAAGTCAAGAAGTTAATAAACGTTCGTACCAGAACAACGGAGTTGCCTGTGTATTTAAGTCTGCCTTGTGTTTTTGTCATATGTATATGTAAAATTGTGACAGATGATTATCGTGAGTATGCAACATTTTTGCTCCAGAGTAATTTTTTGAGAGAAAGAGTTGTAAAAAGAATATCTTAATTCATTTATCTTTTAATAAAAAAAACAATACATTTATGTAAAAATTTAAAAAAAAAAAGAATAAACGTCCGTCCTGCTGTTAATGCTGCTACAGCGCAGTAACTAGAGAGATAAATTGTAAGACTTCGTGAGATACGTGTCCTTGGTTGGAAATTTTTCTACCAATATTCTGAAACAATGTGGAGGTGCGTGGTACGATAAAATCCGACGGCGACTAGTGCTCCGAAGAATCGGTCTGACAGAGAAGCTTATTTGGTTCATTTGCGATTTTCTCCGTTTCAGACGTCCGATTCCAAGTCTATATCTGATGTTATAAGACTGCTAAAAGAGAATGTATCGCTACTGGGGGATTCCCATGCCAGGGATTTTTCATCAGTGTATAGGTAAAGCGTAGTCCAGTCATATCACTCACTGTTCCAGTAGTAGAGACCTGTATTTTGGAGGAGAAATTTGTGCTGTCGAGGTCATGATAGCGAAAAAGAGACGTTTGTCGAAGAAAATGACAAGCTCTTCTGCAGAAGACAAGCGGATGTATCCCGAACATTTTGTCAGTATATCCTGTCGGAGGGGCCGAGAAGACGCTGACTGAATCTCCTGCAGAAGAATAAGATACGCCAAAAAGAAGTGTACTGAGTTTGACGCCAAACTTAATCCAATTTTGCGGTTCCAGTTCTGGAATACTAGCAAGAGTGAAATGCACATCCATTGCCATTACTCCTTGTATTCGATATGGCTTTGAGTAAAAAATCTCTTACAAAACAACTATACAAAAAACGTAAATATGAAAGTGCAATAAACGTGTTGGGTACCCCAAGACAATTTAATTGAATCGCCAAGCAGCTACTTATGGGAAAACACCTGAAAGCCCTGGGCAGGTTATACAACTTTTACTGGTTCTGTATTAGGTTACAACCTGGCCCAATGGGCTGGGACACACTTTGCCCGGTCGTGTTGCCTGATACACGGAACAGGTCGGGTGTGTCTTGGTTCCAGTGATAGGCGGTTGAGGTCGTCTTACGTGGATTCCGGGAAGCCGGCATTCTTGTCAACCGAGCTGAGACCGGCACTCCTAGAGCCTCAGCAGGGAGGGGGCGACACTCCCAGGCTCTAGCCCTCTTCGGTGGGTCTAGGTTTATCGTTGGGCACCAGAGGCACGGGGTTCAAATAATTTTTGAACCACCGAGCGAGTGTAGGCTATGGTCCTGCGCCTGGTTCCCACATAAAAAAGGCCATGTCCCATACTTACGCGTACGTCGGGTGCTCGAAAAATATCAGGTTATGCAATTATAACCTTCTTTGTAATAAAATGTTTCTAGCAAACTAATTCACCTTGATGGCTTTTATTACAGGGATTCAACGATATAACAGAACCCGATCCCCTAAACTCAAGACATAAAAGGACCCTAGACGTATAGACATTCTGTTAAAATGAATTAATCAAGTAATTGATCCTTGTTAGTTTCCTTACGACAATAGTTTGAATAAATTGAACCATATATTCATGATGTTATAGTTTTCTTTACTATTATAAGATTCTGTAATGTGAAAAATCTGATTGTCATCGATTAAAAGGCATTTTAAAATGACATCAATAAATGCAATTCATTCGGTTTTAAACTTGTGACTCCCTAACAAAAGGATTTGACTTAGTCAGAAACGTAAGTCTTTCTAATATGAATATGCAAGTGATGTCCTAAAGGTAAGGCACAAATTTCACAAATCTAACAAATAAAACACATGTGTGTACAAATTTTTAAAAAAAAATTGCATATGTTAGCAGCACTTCTAAACTTCTTTTTCGCGTATCTGACTTAAAGATTAATGCATTTGCCCACGAAATAATACTTTCAACCAATATATATATATATAAATACTTCCCACCAATATATATATATATATATATATATATATATATATATATATATATATATATATATATATATATATATATATCACTTGTTTAGAAAAAAAAGAGATTAAAAATACGCCTCGTGAAACGCTTGAGTGCCTCTCTGGTGATTTTATGATCATAGAATCATTAGAGATTTCGTGTGTCCCAACATTAGACTCAGCTAGCCCAAGCAACCAAGATAAGGCTAATCAAAACCCGACTTGAATACCAGCATCTATACAGTACATTACTTCCCTTTTATGATTATTTTATTGATCTATTAGAAGACATTTTACTCTGAAGTTTGACTATCAACTAATAGGATTCAGTATCTTGCCTTCGGCAGCAATTATATGATGCAGGAAGAAGTTTATCTATGATACTGCTAAGATGTCCGGTCCATTGTGCGATGGATAACGTTTCTACAAATTACACCGACGGCGCTATATAACTCAACAGGTAAGGTATTCAACGAAAAATTATTTCCCTGTGGAAAAATGACTAAATTAAAGATTACATTAGAAAAATTGACCCTTGCATTGATGTCAGTCTCCGAAGGTTAATAAAATTACATGCCCGTGGTGTAATGGTTATCGTCGTCGGAATTGGACACGACGACACGAGTTCAAATCCTGGACGAGTCTGATTACATTTCACATAGCACTAATACCCTTGGGAAAGGTATGAATCCAAATATTCTCCCTCCAGCTATGGATAAATAGTAGGGCAGACTAGGTTCTTTAGCCTTGGTGAGGCGACTAGTCTAGGAGAAGGAAAACTCTGAATTGAAACCTGTTAAACTCCGCTTCAAAATTGACCTTGTGTCATATCCTGCCCGAGCGGAGGGGTTGTTAAATAGGATAAAATTAAATGAAATTAAATAAAATAGAAATAATATAACAATCTTTAGAGCAATCAAGTGGCGAACGAAAAATTTCACTTAAACACCCAAATTCGTTATCTCTCATAATTCTTAAACAATATTGTTGCTGAACAAGCGGATCTCTTTTAAGTAGTTTCAGAAAGTTGACCCTGTTGTATAGTTGCATAGGTCACTCTTCACTCTTTAATGTGAGTTTTATAAACTCATGAATTAAAGGGAAAAAATGCATCAATTATAAAAAAGACTACGTGAGAAAGTAACGTGAAAGTATTGGTAATTTGTGCATTTTTTTATTTGCTCGGTAGTAAATTTATTGAATCAGTTAATTTGAATATTTTAATTTTTGGACATCACTTAGGCACGCAATATATATATATATATATATATATATATATATATATATATATATATATATATATATATATATATATATATATATATATATATATATATATATATATATATATATATATATATATATATATATATATATATATATATATATATAACTGTGCGGAAGATATCCTGTCATGATCATGTAGGACTGAATACGCAGTTGGAAATCAATGAAAAGCTCTGAAAAGGTTTGCGTGTAACTCATATATCCGTTAATATATTGTATAAGATGTGAACTACTCAAAATATCCCCAGCGAAAAAACGTATTGTCAAAGGACTAGAACCATCCTTGCAAGATGTGAAATGCAAAAGAAGTGCATATATCATTTTACTAAAATGACAAATATCAAATTATCTTCTAATATCCCCCTTTTAGCATCACAATTTACGGTGTAGACGTGGTAGTGTGAAGGGCCATGAGTAAGTACAATAGAAGTCAATTAAAAATGCATTTAAATAGGGAATCAGACACCTTCCATTTGGATGATTGGTTAGTTCATTGGCTATACAAGAAGTCTTTAAAGCGATGGATTGCAGAATCGTACTAAGCGAGTTCGAACTCGAAGTCGTGCTATTACGTTCACTTTCAGACAAATACCCTTGAGAAAGGTATGAACTCCCTTATCCTCCCAGCTATGGATTAAATAGTACCACTCCTGTTCTTCTAGAAGGATGGCTTTGGTATTAAATAACCTATAAATGTTGATATACCATTAAACGATGAAACGAAACGAAAATGAAAAATCCATCCTTTATGGACTACTTTATACCGAGGCCATTTCAAACAATTATGATCTACATCCATATACTGTACAAATTATATCTTTGCAATGATTTTAAGCAGGTAAACACTCCATTATCTCAAACAGAATGATAAATTTCCATTTCTATATCGCTATTGCTAAGCAACAATGCAGCCAAACAGATCGTTCAAAAATAAATTGATGTTTAGTAAATTGCAATTTCTATATACTCTCCTGAGAGTGTTCGGTCAGAAATAACAAAAGCAACTACGGGAGCCTCGCATAATATGTTGCCTGAAAACCTAATGCAGACCTTTCTTGGTTAATTCACGTCTCAGTGTGTTGTACCATACTTCTGGCCCCGTAATAAACTTAGCACAATTTTAATAAACGACTACAAAAGCAGTTGTAAAGTGAACATTAATTTCTGAACTGAACTAAATTATGAAGCATTCCAAATTAATTCCAAATTCTATTTCATGATTTGTTTCAATAGATGGTAGTGAGTAAGAATCGGTGGATTTCACGTATAACACTGAAACACGCAGATAGATGCTAAGATCTACTAGTATTTCACGATTCCGAATGAAATATTAAACAAATCAGCTTCCTCTATAAACATTTTTAGTTATAAGAAATCATTTGTATATTTTACTTTCTCTCTAGCAGAATCTGTGCAGTAATCTTTTTTAGAAAGTTAACCAGATTTGTCGACGAACAACTTAAATGTTTTACTTGTTACACAAAGAACATTCCTCTTAAACTTTTTAGGACTATTATATACAAACTTTCAAAAAAGGGAGGGAAAATTATGGACCTACACATACGCAAACAATACCAAAGCACAAATATATTACGTCTTAATAAACAAGAAATGAGAAAATAGTGCAGCGAATTGCAAGGCTTACTCCTCATTCGTGGGTGTGTACACCGATCACCGAATTGTCACATAAAAAGTACGATTGAGCCTACGAAAGAATGCCACCCAAACAACGACTACTACACACTATGACTGAGCCCTTCTTAATAGCAAGGATATTAGAGATAAATATGCTATAGCATTAAGAAACAAATTCGATACACTACAGGAGAAGACAGAAACACGTACTCCAAATGACGAATATGAGAATTTCGTCAATGCCCACCTAGATGCAGCAGCGGAATACATACTAACAAAACATAGAACTAAATCTAGAGTTCGATGGGAGACATTAGCAGTTAGAGAAAAATGTGCAGAGGTGAAAACTGCCTCCAAATTGAATAGGAAGAACCCAAATAACGCGCAATGCCCTGAAACTAAAAAAGGCACAAAATGAATTAGCAAGCATATACCTAAAAGAATAGACAGAATACACACAAAGTCAGATAGATAAGATTAGAGACTCAGTGGAAGATAGGCAATCTAGGATTGCATGGCAAACGATAAATGAAGTGAGCAGAAGGAATAGCACTGCCAAAGCTAAACTGAGAGCTACAAACTAAAAGAACGTATAAAATTGTGGAAACAGCATTTCCAGAATCTACTAAGAAACCCACCGAAAGTTACACATGAACCAATCACGAGAATTATTTGTAAGCAATAAGCCATCAAACTAGGACCGTTTACTCTAGAAGAACTCGACTCAGTACTTAGAAAAATTAGAAATAGAAAAGCCGCAGGGCTTGGTGAAATTCCCCAAGAAATATGGAAGACAAGACAATTCGATGACATACTGCCCCGACACTGTATTGCAGTTTATAATCAAAATCCGATTGACAGATGGACGAAGAGATGCATCCTCCCTTTCCCTAAAAAGGTTGACCTCAGATTAGCCATGAACTACCGAGATATAACATTTACATCCATAGCAGCCAAAATCTACAATGACCAACAACGCAAGCACATAGAGCCCAAGATTGACAACATTCTTAGGAAGAACCAAAATAGGTTCCGGAGAAATAGATCCACGACCTCACAAATATTGACTATCTGTAGAATTTTTGAAGGCGTACGAGCAAAAAACCTACAGGTTACAATATTATTTGTCGATTTTACCAAGGTCTTTGATTCCATTCACAGAGGGAAGATGGGGCGAATTCTACTCGCATACGACCTACCCCCCCGCAAAAAAAAAACCGTCGCAGCCATAATGATTTGCTATAGAAATACCAAAGTGAAAGTACGTTCTCCAGATGGAGACACTGTATACTTCAACATTGTAGCTGGAGCACTGCCAGGAGACACACTTGCCCCATACCTCTTTATCATCTGTCTAGACTATGTGCTTAGAACATGGATCGATAAAATCAAAGAAAACGGTTTCGAGCTGCCAAAGAAAAGAAACAGAAGGTACCCGGCAAAAACGATTACCAACGCTGACTACGCCGATGACATAGCGATTCTGGCAAATGCATCAGCTCAAGCCGAAACCCTACTGCTAAGTTTGGAACGAGCTACCGCTGGCATTGGCCTCTATATCGATGCACACAAAATGGAATATATGTGCTTTAAACAAACAGGCGACATCTCCACCCTAATGGGTAGCTCTCTGAAACTAGTAGACAAGTTCACCTACCTAGGAAGCAGTGTCACATCGACAGAGGCAGACATCGACACCCGACTAACAAAGGCATGGACAGCTATCAATAGGCTATTCGTCATATGGAAGTCAGACCTGATCGATAAAATAAAACGCAGTTTCTTCCAAGCAGCGATCGAATCGATACTGCTATATGGATTCACTACATGGACGCTAATTAAACAGTTGGAGAAAAAGCTTGATAGCAACTACACAAGAATGCCGCGCGCAATATTGAACAAGTCCTGGAGGTAACACCCCACAAAACAGCAGCTGTACGGCCACGTACCACTCATCACGAAAACTATCCAAGTTAGATGAACCAGACATGCAGGACACCGTTGGAGAGCTCATAAGTGATGTTCTCCTATGGATCCCTTCACATGGCCAGGCAAAATCAGGGCGCCCAGCTTGAACCTATATACATTAGCCCTGTGAGGATACGGGGTGTAGCCCTGGGGACTTACCGGAAGCGATGAATGATAGAGAAGTGTGGCAAGAGAGGGTCAGGGATATCCGTATGGATGGCGCGACAAGATGATGATGATGATATATTTATATTTGTGTTTAAAGCGTGACGATTCTGTAGAGTTTGTTATATAACATCTACGTAATATCTGTTGTTATTGTTTTATTTTTGACTAGGCTGATTCATTCAATCATTTTAACGCCACGTCAAACTTTCTAGGGTTATTTTATGGCGAAAGGTTACGGAATTGCGTTCATTGTACATTCATATTTACATATTAATGCATTTCTTTTTTAAGATTTTTTTTTCACAGATTCCAATAGAAAACAAATATCTTTTAGATCAACCGACTTTACCCATAGATATTAAAAGATACTCACAGATAATACTACTCCGGGTCAGAGTTAACCTGGGAGAAAGAGCGATGAATTTGTACCCCAAATTCTCCAGAACAGGAGCCTCACCATCAGATGCAGTTTAGTGTAATACCCAGGACATCCCTTTTGGGGGGAAAGTCTTCACCAATTGCAGGGAATAAAGTCAGTGTATGAGATGCCCCACTACTAGGAGTGTTACCCAAGAAAAAATAAAATCCGGGTATATTTCGTTTAAAATTAAATCAATAATTCAAATGAATTTATTATGTGTGTATTGAATCATCAGTGACATAGGCTCTATCTATCTATCTATCTATCTATCTATCTATCTATCTATCCCTTTTTTTCCTAATACTTTCTTATACATTACCTTCCTTGAATTAAAAAGTGTAAAATAATTTTTGTACATACAGTCAGAATTACTTACGATATTCTTTTTCTTGTTGATATTTTTGTGTTGTTATTCTTTCCTGCAAATATTTAAATAAATATCACTTAATATTTGAGACCGCAGCAAGGTTAATATCGTCAGAACTATGACCTATAAAAACCGACGTATACCAACGAATACGCTTAAAACAAATTTGCTTATTTGCGAATTTTATTGCAATCCCCCACTTGATATTGTTCAGTCAAACTCTGGCAAATGACAACCACAAACACTAGAACCTAAAATAAATATTAAAACGAGAGAAACGGCCTGTTTATGGGCGTTGAGAATTACACATGAAAATATTTTTACACCTAAAGAAGACAAAGTGAACATAAAAAAATCAGCTTTCAATAAGATTTACTTGTATTATGAACAGCTTTTTAACATTTTTCTTTTTTCATTTTCTGAATATTTAGCCCTTGTGTATTTGAAATTATTGTTCCATTTTGGGACTGTCATTGTAAAACAGAGCCGAAGGCAATTTGTGAGCTGAAGTCAATCCATTTATTCATCCTATGACCTAAATAAATAGAAATCTCACGTTTAAAAAACACAACAAAAGGAAAGTGATAGAATTTTTTCTATCTGTAAAAAGAAGGAAAACTCTATTTGATGATTTTAAATAAGATTTATGAAACAAATCTATTTCTTATTTTTATATAGTTTGAACTATCGGGGTGTAGTTTATATCCTGGTTGGAAATGGATTCAGCAAGCCTCGTTCAAATCCGATATGAAGCTGTTTGCCTTTAATTTCAAGCTAAAACCTTTAGAAAATTGATGAATCTATCTCTTCACCGTCCATAAATTATAGGTATTATTTTCGCAATTTGCCACCGCTTGCAGCATTTGACACAAGGTCAGTTTATAAGGAGAGAACTGATAAGTTTTGAATCCATAGCTTTCCTTTCCCTGGTAACCAGGCTAAAGAACTCAGTATAACTTACAATTTTATCGATCGCCACTGGATATGAGATGGATTAATGCATTTTTCAAGGGTCTCAGTGAAACATAGGCTGACTTGTCCAGGATTTGAACGCAGATTGCTGATATAATTTCCCTGAATGATGACAGATAAACTAATGCCCTTAGAAAATACTCACCCCACCACGAGCCGGATGTGACAAAATTCATTGTTTTCTTTTCACAGAATACAACTGGTTTGAGTTCAGAGTTTAATTTCTTTGAGATTGGTCGCCTTACCAATGTAACAAACCCAGTAGGTCGTCCTATTTACCCAAAACTGGCAGGAGTGTGGTGCAGGTGGATTTCAAACATTGGCATTATGGTTAGAGTGTTCGCGCCATGGATCGGGAGACCTGGGTTCAATCCCAGGTCGATTCATACCAAAGACTCAAAGAATGGTACTTGATGCTACCTTGCTTAACACTCAGCATAAGGTAAGGATTAAGGGTAAAGTTGAGCCATTCAGGGAAAGGAGTACTGCCCTCCCCTATATCTTGTTTTAGTAGCTATCGAAAATGGAGCCTTCGGGTCACCCTCAACTGAGGTCGCCAACTTTTCTTATAACGTAATTAAACTCAAACAAGATTTGAACTCTGGTCACCAACTTCACTTCCATTTATGTCACGTCCTGCTCGTGACGAAAGGGTTGTGGAAATAAAACTATGGCAGTTTAAAAAAACCCAAAAAACAACCTTCCCGCCGCTTACAGCAACTTGTGGTCGTGCAGCAATAAATCTAAATTCGGAAGATCATTCTACCAGACTCTGGAATGTTGTAAATAAATTGTGGGAAAACATTCGATATATGATTTTGGCTGAATACCCTCTAATATTTTCTATGAAAAGCAGCAATCTATTTTACAGTTATGTTATGAGGGCAATGTGAAAGTGATGGACTGGTTGTTGCATTGGCTGTCGATGTCTAATTGATAATTGAAAAATGCCAACGAAAACATATTTCTTATGATTGAAGACAAGTTTCGGCAGGGGTCATCATACATATACGAAGATATACTCGTTTGAAAATATTGACGGATAGTAAGAGCCCGAGTGAAAATTTGGCAAAGGGACGATTGAGCAATGATAGAGAAGGTTAAACAGAGAATAATTCCTACAAAGTGTTTGTAATATATCAGAAAAATTATAGAATTATCACCCTTAGCAGATGTACATATAGCTTTTTAGCAGTAAATGAATAAATTAAATATAAAACGCAAATCATTTTTTAATAGCTGAATGTATTTGTTTTTTAAAATATACCTTAAACAAATCAGGCTAATTATTTAAACAGGGGTATAATTTCTTCCAAGCCTTATAAATATTATGGAATAACAGAATTGAGAGGAAAACTTTATCATAGTTACCAACCCCTCCGCTCGGGCAGGATATGACACAAGGTCAATTTTTAAGTGGAGTTTAACAGGTTTGAATTCAGAGTTTTCCTTCTCCTAGACTAGTTGCCTTACCAAGGCGGGAGAAATCTGTCTGCCCTACTATTTACCCCTGGCTGGAGGGAGAATAATTGTATTCATACCTTTCCCAAGGGTATTAGTGCTATGTGAAATGCAATCAGTCTCGTCCAGGATTTGAACTTGTGTCGCCGTATCCATTTCATATGACGATAACTATTACTCCACAGGCAGAGGAAAACTTTATGGTATGATCCTGTAAATTGCATTCCTTAAACAAATTCGAGAATAATTCTTGATATCTCAATCTGTCAACTCTTAAAAACAATTCTAGCAGACCTTAACAAATGGTTAAGCATACCTAATTGAAACGTAATATGGTTCCAACAAAATAAAACTGGCTATTGTAACAATGAAAAGAATCGTAAAAGTCATTCAATAAGACAATCAACAGAAGAGTGTAGCAAAAGACTTTGGTTATATCTAGTCAATAGTGAGTGAAATCTAATGCAAAAATCATTTGAATGCGATGGTTACAAACGTAAAACTACTAGTAGAATATAAAAGACAACAAAACATCAGGGTAAAAAGATGAAAACATTATACTTTTCCAAAATGAAATGAACAACAAAACAAATGAAATACAAATTCCATGAAACGAGAATCAATAGAACTGTTAAAAACCCGGTGGAATGGGATTTACATACAAAATATTCAAACAAAAACTAATCTATATTCAGTGGAAAATGAGGTTAAAATGGGATTAAGAGAAAGAACCATGGAATGTAGATAATGGGATTTAAGTGATATTCATTAATGAATAAAAAATTTGCAGTGGCCACAACGATGATGCTAGAAATTTTGTCTAGAGCGCTTCAAATGAAAAAAAATAAAACGAGAGTTCATCTTATCACATAGAAAAGGGGGTTAACACTTTTCTTCGGGAAAGGCATATAAAATCAATGACATAATCCGTGAATAGTTCGGATCTTGAACTAGTTAAAAATTCAAGGAGAAATTTTTTAAAAAATTCCTTGAGAAAGCTTCAATCGGGAAATTTGGAACAACTTCGATAAAGAATATTGCTTTAATTAGTGAAATCCATACATGAAAAAATTAAAGTGTTTATAATAGCTCGAGGAAGGAAAACTAGGCGCTAGTTCTAATGTTTTTTTCAATCTATTCTATACATTTTCTCGCAATTTTTTTTTTAATTTTCGTCTGCGTAACTTGTAAAAAAATACACCATTAAATACTATAATCTAGTTTGCTTAAAGAATGTTTTATCAAGATAGCATATTAAACTATTAAATAAAAGATGTTTTGCGCTTTATCTGTTATCAGTTCACTTATTGCTTAATACAAAACCTAACTAAACATCCTCAAAGTATACAGATTCTATGATTATTATCAGGAGTAGCAAGGTAACTTTAACTAAAATAATGCTATGTTGGTGATTACGGCACAACTGAACAAACCACCCAAATCGCAGTGAACGATTATAATGTTTTGAGATTCCTGCACTTCAAAATCTGAAACTGCGAAATCAGACATTGCCTTAGAGAGACGTCCCTCTCCAGTAATATTGCCATGCCAGGTTCTTTGACAGAGGTGAAGGTGCAATTTGGGAAATCATTCATCCTTGGCTTGCATGTATTTAATAGTTTGTAAAATTTCTTATCCGCACAGTCAATATTGACGGAAGGAAATCTTATTTTGACGTCTAATGTTCATTCACCTGCTGTTATGCCGATAAAGACAGATTTACAAAGCTTTGCTGAGTCTAAGACAAGGTCACTGTAGAGTGACGTCCGAGTTAAAATCGAAATTATATTAGCTAATGGTGAACGAGTCTGGCTTACTAAGAACTACTCTAAACATAGGATACACACATACAAATATGAATGAAGAAATACTCTTTCCATATGTAAATGTTTGTTGTTGTTGGGTTTTATGGCATATCAACCTTTGTAGGTTATTTAATGCCAAATCCATTTTTATGTAAATAATCTGTTCTATTTAAAACAATTCAGTTTAGCATAAGTAAACAGTTTAATGGTCAAAAAAACTTCCATTCCTAACTATTCAAGCAGTTGTATTTAACAATTCGGTTAATTGTAAATACAGTTTTAATGTCGAAAAACAGCTCTATTTCAAATAATTCAGTTAAGCATAAGCACGCAGTTTAAGTGTAAGTACGGTTTAATTGTAAAAGTCATTTCTATTTCAAGCTATTCAGTTTACTCAAACAATTCATTTTAGCTTAATTATGCTGTTAATTCTATTTAACCCATAGATAGGACCCTTATCAGGTGCTACCACTCCGGGCCAGAGTGGACCTGGGATCCATGGCAATGAAGGGGTACTCCGCATTCCCCAAAGCTCCAGCATTGCTGGAACCTCACCATCAGATTGTTTAGTGTCATAATCAGGACACTCGTTAGGGGGGGTCTTACCCCTCTACAGAGGTGCAGTCCGTGTATTCTACAGCTCCAGCTGACTGGGCAAATATGTAAATATCTAAGTGTTTCTGTCTGTGTGTGGGTGTGTGTGGCCACAAATTATCAAGACTGAAATATAATTAATTTAATCTTAAAAGTTACAATTAAAATGAATGCACATGCACATGTAAAAAAAATCTTTTAATACCTAGACATCTTGACTGACGTTCTGACAAATTAGTATCTTTCCCATAATTTTTAGCCTCAATGTGCATATTTGTTTATTAGAAGTTTGTTCGGTAAAATACAAACTCAGCATTGTCCATTATTCACCAGACCGAGCACTGTGCAACTTTTACTTATTTCCTTATTTCTTAAAGAGAAAAATTATCTCTATTTTTGAATTTGAGGAGGTGTAAGAGATATATAGCAGTAATACGTTGCAAGTTCACGCAATTTCAGAAAAGAAATTTGAGATGCTTCAACCAATGGAAAATTGGCCGGAATAAGTGGGTTGTACGCCAGATCATTTATGCTTAATTTCTATCTTGGTAATGGGTTGATGAAAACCCCGTACTACTTTTCAGAAAAAGAAAACAAAATACCATTGCGGCGAGAATTTCCGATATTTGTAAATACATGCGGCAATATTTACATCTTTCCAAAGCTTCCACCTTGCATGAGAAGCTACGGTCAACAGCCACATCTCTAAGGCGGACAAGATAGTTCTGTATTGGTTCACCCTCGTCCTGCGACATGGAAGCAAAAGCAAAGCGATTGGCAATAGGATTTGATCTCTGGGTGACCAATGCTTCTACCATGTCAAGAAGCTTATCTGAACCAGTGGTGAAGAAATTGGAATGGGTATTCATAATGGCGTTTTGCACTGCCTCGTCAGCACAATTATATAGGTGGATATTGAACTGGGAGTTAGGCATATTTGTCGTGTTGGTGAAGACATCCCAGTCAATTCGGAATTTTCTAAATTATTGTGGGGTCATCTCAATAATGGGATTGGTGGGGGTTTGGCTGCCAGTGCCTGGATGTGAGTTGACTCAGCAGTGGCCTCTTTAGCCTGCTTAAGGATGCACAGGGCTTCCCCCATTAGTGTGACTCCTAGCTCCGTCAGCATAGAGTGATCCAGCATTTGAAGGTTCTCGATTGTCAGCTTCTCGTCTGCAAACTTTGTCGCATGAGTTTTGGTAGAGTCAATAGTTATACCCACTTCAATGAAGAAGTGTTCCCAACCATCAGGGGTCATAGATCCTGTTCGCAGCGCCAGGAATGGTGGGTGGGGTTGTTGGTGTTTCGAGTTTACTGAGGAATCGGCAGTTTCTCAAGGTGATTCTACATGATCAGTCAACTCTGACACGGTATCGGTGGTTGGGGAGTGTTACGATGACATGACCTATATATATATATATATATATGTGTGTGTGTGTGTGTGTGTGTGTGCGTGTGTATGTGTGTGTGTGTGTGTGGATGGTATATTCTGTTTTATTGTTATGCTAAATCATTTAAAAGGAAATAGGATTACACGATGGCATACCATACACCCTTGCCTTATATGGTTGTTTCGTTGTAAATAATAGTTCTTAAACTCATAGTAAACATTGGCAGAGGAAAATCATATATATATATATATATATATATATATATATATATATATATATATATATATATGTATATATATATATATATATATATTACCTTCGGAAATGTTGTTTTTTAAATATAATAATACAGACATATATCTTTCAAAACGATAAATTTTCAAAATTAAAACTTTCCTTACAGGTGTTAATAAATGAACAATCGCATTAATAATTTTTTTGATTTCCTAATATCGAATAATGTAATTTATACGTTGGGTTTCCGAAAGAGAAATGCCGACAACAATTTCACCTCTTGATTTTATCTAAATATAACGCCTGCATTCATTCTATTTATCAAGATGAAAAGAAAGAAATATTGGTGCTGTTTTCATGATAGCCAAAGAACAGACATGAAATTGAAAAAGAAAAAAAATGGGCAATGAATTGGGCATCACACCTGATGCAATGTAAAGCAAGCTGGATAAACTTAGTAAATATCTATAAATAGATCATTGTTAATCCACACACATTAATAGCGTAGTGGGTATCGCGCCGGACCTCTTGGTTATTTGGTTTAATTATATATCTTGCTTGTTATATAATACCAAAATCATACACACACACTCACATATATATATATATATATATATATATATATATACACTAGTCAAAAGGATTTGACCACCCTCGAAAATGTTATTTTGAATTTAAAAAAAAAAAAAAACTTAAGCACTGTAATTTATTTATCATGCTAAATACATTCTTTTCCAGTAACTTTGGCCTTTGTATAAGCAGATATCTTATAACAAATTGATTTGAAGGCATTTTCTTCTTTTGTACTAAAAATAGATATTTTCAGGACTACAGTAGATTAGACAGGAGACATCAGGAAACAGGATAAAAAAAGACCAAAATAGGGCTTGTAGACCAAAAGCAACAACAAGGGCAGAGGAGAATTTCTTCAGAATCACCGGCTAGCGTAACAGAAAGCTGACTGCTCTAAACATCACAGCAAAAATAAACCAATGTTATGAAAAAATATGTTAACCTCTACAGTGAAGAAAAAACTCTGTAAAGCTGGCCTATATGGCAGAATTGCTGTAAAGAAACTGTTATTTAGTAAGCAAAATATATCAAATATTCCAGCGGGCCAAAGCTCACATGGATTGGACAATAGCACAGTGGAACAAAGTCCTTTGGACTGACGAATGAAATTTCGAAATCTTTCGGTCAAATAGAAGGTCTAGGCGCAGCGAAGACTTGGTGAAAGGTCCACAAACCTCTGTATCACACCAGCCGTAAAGCTTGGAGGCAGCTCTGTAATAGTGAGAGGGTTTTAGCCAGTTGCAAAGTACGAGATTTGCATCAGGTAACGAACGAATTGTATCAGAACGGCTATCATATCCTGCAGTATCACACGATCCCATCTAGAACGCAGCTTAGGATCAAGGGTTTATACTCATGAAAAATAATGACTAAAAGAATACTTATAAAATCTGCCAGAAGTACATTAAAAAGAAAGAGAAATGGATCGTCCTTCGGCGTAGTCAGCGAACTTAAATCGCATTGAACTGGTGTGCCATGAAATTGACCGAAAAATTAACGTTAAACAGCCTACAAGTGCGGCTCACTTCTGGTAACTCTTGTAGGAAGGTTTGGCAGAACTTTCTTCAGTCTACCTCCTGTCTTTGGCAGAAAGAATGCCGAGAATCTGTAAAGCAGTGGTAGCTGGCATAGAGGAACATTTTGATGAATCAAAAATTTTGTACAAGTTTTTTGTGCTTTTTGGTTTAATTTGTATTTAATGTGGCTCATGAGATCTTGTATTTAGCGTAAATAAAAGAATCTGGATGCTTTACTTGTTTCATCGAAAATAACACCTTGAGGATAGAAAATGAACATTATTTAGGGTGGCCAAACACTTTTTACTGGTAGTATATATATATATATATATAGAGAGTGGAAAAATCCGAGAAAATGTAAAAAATTATGAGTAGAAGAGCGGATAAAATCGAATGCAGACAACGAATTAAATGATATTTCGTCTTTATCTACCCAAATACTTCATATTCTGATTAAGTCGGCGGGTAAATAAAGACGAAATATCAATTGAATCTGTTGTCTATGTTCAGTTTTATCCACTTTTCTACTTATATTTTTTAATATATATATATACTATTTTAAATATATATATATGTATATACATTGTTTACTTATATATATATATATATATGTGTGTGTGTGTGTGTGTGTGTGTGTGTGTCAGTAACTTTGTTTTTAAATGTGTTTGCATGTACTTAGATGGTTTCAAAGATTGCTATTTAACACTCATAATTTTTTAAAATAATACGCATTTGTTTATACAAAGTTTCAACTATTGCTATTTCGTGCTAACTATTCTATCTAATAGCAAACATTTGTTTTCACACTGTTTAAATGGTTTCAAGTATTGCTATCTCGGCACAGTTGACCCTCAACATTTATAAGCTAAAATAGGGTTGGTTAGTTGATGGGAACAAGAGCAGTTTCAATAATACGGTAGGGACAATTATATCAGTGCTAGGGCTTCACATAACAAACCGATTGATCGGATCAGACCTATCCGACCGTACGTCAAGACTAGTAAGGGTGGAGTGATGCAAGACACGTGAATGTTTTGGTTGCCAGATCACAGATTGCTCAGCCACTAAAATCCTCTCTTCAAACACTACGTATCGTCACCCACAACCAATAGGTGGAATCGTTGGGGGTCTCACTCCTTTGCAAAGGGGCTCTCCAAATGTTCTACAGTCTCAGCCGACAGGGTGTGTGCCGGATTGCGATATTGTAGTAAGCGATTTTGAATTCCCGTCGCTTTATTGTGTTGACTTTTAGACTAACAACACTGTGAAGCGTATGATCCTCCTTGTCTTTCCAGTTATGGGATTCGCAATAAAGCCACAAGTTTATTTTCTTGATTTCACCAAAAGTAATTACAGCACTATATAGAATATGCCATTAAACAAAGAAACCCAACCAAACCGATAGATAGCACAAATTTTCCGGCTTAAGAATAATGGGCTTTTTTTCACATATCAACAACTACACCTAATTTGTTGTGCTGTTCCGTTTAGGAGGTGGATATTGGGTGTGTGCGAGTAGTGGTGATCTTTGTTTGAGTGTAATATAATACGCTTTGGTTAAATTGAAACATAAAAATGCCTTAATAAAGTTTTAGTTTTAGCACCAAAAGTGACAACGGGGAAAATTGTGTTGCTAAAAGCTGTCATGAAAAAATGTCAAGTGTTCCTTTTCAAAATCAGCATACCATTTGTAGAAATACACACGCACACACACACACACACACGCACGCACGCACGAACGCACACCCACATTTACACACACACACACACACACACATATATATATATATATATATATAATATCTGTTGAGATACAGACATACATACATTTACATAAAAAGACAGAGATAGTAAAGCAGGATGATTCCGTTCACCTGATAGCTAAAACTATTATCAATGCCTGTCTTCGTTCTATGTTTTCAAAATACGCTTTATATACTCTCTCACCTAATATATATATATCATCATCATCATCATCATGCCGTGCCGCTAGCACGGATATCCCTGACAATCTCTCGCCACATTCATTGCCTCTCTAGGTCTTCTGGGTTACATCCCGTGTCCTCACATAGCTGCTGTATGTAAGTTCGGGCTGGTCGTCCTGCTTTTGCTTTGCCATATGTGGGGGTCCATAGGAGTACGTCACTTACGAGCTCGTCCTTGCTTCTCCAGCAGTGTCCGGCGTGTCTGGCTCGTCTAACCTGTATAGTTTTCGTGATGGGAGGCAGGTGGCCGTACAGTTGGCGTCTCGTGGGGTGTTGTCGCCAGGATTTGTTCAATATTGCTCTCAACATTCTTGTGTAGTTGCCGTCAAGTTTCTTCTCTACCCGTTTAGTCAGCGTCCATGTAGTGCATCCATATAGCAGTATCGATACAACCGCTGCCTGGAAGAAACTGCGCTTCATTTCATCGGTCAGGTCTGATTTCCATATGATTGAGAGCCTATCTATAACCGTCCATGCTTTCGTCAGTCGTGTGTCGATGTCGTTTTCGGTTGATGAGACGCTACTTCCTAGGTAGGTGAATTGTCCACTAGCCTCAGGGAGGCTCCGTCTATTGTGGTAATGTTGTCCGTTTGGTTATAACACATATATTCAGCAGCTCGTTCCAAACTATGCAGTAGTGTCTGCTTGGTTAGGCGTATTCGCCAGTAACGCCAAGTGTGTGTGTGTGTGTGTGTGTGTGTGTGTGTGTGTGTGTTTTGAGAAGATCCCATCAGAATTGCAATCTAACCAAATCAAATGCAACTGATCAAATAAATCTTCAAATATTGGGTCTTTAACACGCACGCACACACACACACACACACACACACACACACACACACAACACACAAACCGACAAAAACCCACACAGAGAAGGGTACCGCGATATCTATTACACACACACACACACACACATATATATATATATATATATATAGCAACATTTCCGCGCGAGTCAGATCCGAAGTAAGTTTATTTTTATGAGGAGTTTAACAAGTTTGAATTTAGAGTTATCCTTCTATTAGACCGGTCACCATACCAAAGATAAAGAGCTCAGTCTATTCTACTATTTCATTCATTGCTAATAGCTGGATTCATTCTGTTCTCAAGGGTATTAGCGCTATATGAAATAAAAAGAAACTCGTCCACGATTTGAATTCGAGTCACTGTGTTCATTTCTTTCGAATATATCCATTACACCTTGTGCGCCTCATATATATATATATATATATATATATATATATCAGTGTGTGTGTGTGTGTGTGTGTGTGTGTGTGTGTCTTACATAGACAAAAGTACCAGCTTTAGTTTCTGCAATTTGCCTGTCAGAAAGCGTTTTTCGATCACTTCGAAAAATTCACAACCACAAGTTGTTATTTGTAAAAAACAATTTCTTAGCTATATGCAACAGTGCCATTTGTTGTTGTTACCCTGGAAATAAATGGAACGCATTACTTTCGGAGCGCCTTCATAATATACGTGGCTTATTTTGTTACTTCGCTAGTAGACCAGATGTTTACCATCTATTTGCTTGTTTTATAGTTGTAACACCTTTTTAAAAAATCTAGAAAGGAAACGATTTATTGATGTTAGCGAGTCATAAATTTGCAAGCTAATATTCACTGTGCAACCAAATAGGGACATCGTAATGAAACCTGCTGTGTAGGCTGAGGCAACACATAATCCTTATATATTTTTTATTCTTATCAAGATCAGAAACTCGAACAGGATAATGCGCTAATCTCACTGCCTTAATAAATAACTATACAACGTCTAAGTCTGTCGGATATTAGTTGTAAACGCGGTCCATGATGATATAAATGCTTCTATTTAGGACACTTGTTGAATTACATGAAATGACCTTCAGTGTGAAAGCTGATATCTACAAAAGGAACATTCTGTTGCAAACTGAACTTAGAAAATGTTTATATTAGTGAGAACAATTTTAGTGGGATAATTTCGATAAATATCAAGATATATTGTGCCGTCGTTGTTTGATGCTGTTGAATACACATCGGTCAAATGCCGAAACACGTATATATATATATATATATATATATATATATATGTATGTATGTATATTGGGTGGAATCAAATAATTTTTGTTGTAATATGTATTAACAACACATTTTAAATATCCTAATCGTTCAACACAAACGGAAATTACCTGATTAAAAATACATTCATCGGTCATGCTTATTTCAATAGTGAAAAAGCGCGTATCATAATTCAATTCACGCCCCTAAAATAGAGACACTGAAAGAGCATATTCGACGTGCAATATTGTGGGAGTTTAAGAATAACAAAAACGCTCCAGAAACAGCCAACAAAATTTGAAATGTTTATGGCCAAAGTAAGAGAATAGTTAGAATACAATCTGCGCAAAAGTACTCAAGAATCAGCGCTTGGCCTAAACACATCCCAATCCATAATGTGCCCCTACTTGAAAAGGGAAAAGTTCCTCATACACTTAGAAGAAAAAAGGAAGATCGTATTTTCATAGCGAACACTTTTCTTTCAAGACAGAAAAATTACCCGTTTCTCAAGATTATCTTCAAAGGTGACAAAAAATGGGTCTTCTATGAGAAACTTCAACGCCAAAGGCAGTGAATTGAAAAGGATGGATTTCTGCTACCCACCAAAGAGACGGAGCTTCATGAAAGAAAATTTAAGCTACATGGTGGGATCACTGTGGTACTTTTAATTTGATCTTTTACTATGCAATGAAACACTTTATGAATTCATATATTCTCAACAGCTCAAGCGCGTGGATCAAAGCCTTAGAAAATGACCCGCCTTCGTCAATAGAAGAAACGTTGTGCTTCTTGGCAACGAAGGGCCACGTTCTGTAAGAATCACACTGGAAAAAATATTGGATTAAGGCAAGTCTGTTCTAACCCATCCAATATATTAAACAAACCTAGCAATAAGAGATTTCCAACATTCTTGTCTTCAAAAAATGCTTTGAATAGAAAAAAATCTTCCCAAGAAGATCAGATGAAAATGTTTGCGAAAATATTCTTGAGCTTAAAGCCAGCTGAATTTTACTTTAGAAGAAGCTAGCTGATAAATGGTTAGAAGTAGTTGAAAATGTTGAAAAAACAAAAGATTGAAATTAATCCATTGTTAAACTATTCATGAATAAATTATATTTTTCAAAAACGGAAATTATTTAAGATGTAACCCAATATACGTATACAGGAGTAGCATATTTTTTAACATTAAGGATTCGACATGAAGTAACTATTTGTCTAAATTTGTGAAACGAAGCTTCTATCACTTAAAATATTCGGAATTTTCTCTTTATCTTAATTGCTATACTTGCAAAGTTGGGCCGATGCGTCCTTCGGCTTTCTTCTGGCGTTTCATGTCCAACTCGCAGCCTGGAACTGAATCATTTATTTAATCCACCAGGATGACCGGGTACAAGTGTTAAGCTATTGTTTGTATTCTTGTTTGTAAGAATTCAAAACATCCAGGCATTATTCTATAAAAGAAATAGCCTTGGCAAGGCTTAGTCTACTTTAAAATGTCTCTTTTGAAACCTCCAATATTATTCCAGAATCACTTCGACATATTTACCTACTTCGCAGCAAGAGAAAGATATAACACAAAGTTCGTTCAGTGCAAAGACTCACAGGAGACGAGCCTCCAGGCAGTAAGTACAGAAATACCCGAATCCCATCGGTATCCCTCCTTACCGCTCTTAGACAATGATTCCTGGAGCTGCCAGTACAAATGATTAATTTTTAGATGGCTATGGTTATTTTTAGAAATTATATATTGATATAAATCGAACCTTCCGGGTCAACCCTAAACCACTTTCTTTCTCGTTGAAATTTTGCTATTGGTTGTCTTTTTTACAAGGCTCCTATTACTGCAATGATTTAATAGTTTAACAACTAATTCATTAAATACAATAACATTATTATTTTACTCGTTTGAGAGTTTTTCGATTCCAGCGTTAGCAAATGGTTTTCTATTGGAGTCAGAGTAACAGTAAGTCTCCATGACTCTTTTTTACTATTCTGGGCGATCTCAACAATGCTGTAGTTTGGATGGTCTCCACTCGTCCTCTTATTTCCTAATACTCCGGTACCAAGCTCGCCAAGTATAATAGCCATCTCCTTTACATGTACAATACATTTTTTTCTGTTTTCTAACAAGGTATAGTTACTTTTCTCTCTTTTTGCTTTCCTTTAGTTTTACCCTGTTGTTAGTCGGAATGGCAAAGTTCACTATTCGGAAGGTTCTCTTTTTTTCTTAACTATCACTAGGTCTGGTTCTCTGGTCCAGATTAAAGATCCGTTTGTATATCAGAATCATAAAGCATTCTGTACGTCTAATTTTCCAGGACGGATTCTGTGTTGCGCATATACCATTTGTTCGTATGGTGAAGTTTTAACTTCTTCCATAATTCCCAGTGCATCATCTTCCCCACCCAGTCGTGTCTAGTCTTATCTTTTTGTTGCGCTAATTTACGACAGTCGCTTATTAAGAGATCGCTCGTTTCGAATGAGTCACTACATAATGTACATCAGCTATTTTGTTGCTTCTTGTCTATTCTTGCTTTGACCTAGTTAGTCCTAACGGCGTTGTTCTTTACTGCTATCAGTTAATGCGTGCTTTTCACTCGAGTTTAAACTGGTGATTTTTTTCCTTGAGTCAAAGTGAGATTTAGTGCAATGAGGTCTCTTCGATTCTTCCAAGTATTCTAGCTGATCTTAACAGTGGTGTAGTTTGGATAGTTTCGATTCTTCCTCTGATTCCCAGTTCGTTTAGTCTTTTCTCCTAACCTTTTTGAGGCCCTTTCATGTGCTCCAACTTCAATTGGTACCAACATCACTTTCATGTTCCACAGATTCTTATGCTCAGGCAAGACCAAAGTATTTGCCTATCTTTTCACCTTATTTTATTTTCAATCTGTGGTTCGCTGGAAGGGCAAAATCCACAAGATGACAAGTTATTATTTTTATTCACACTAGGTCTTGCCTTCTGTACCTGGAAATCTCTGAGAATTTTAAGCGTCTTATCTTCGAAGACTGATTCTTGTTTTATGTATGTACCATATACACCCAGTTGCAACGCATCTTGTTCTTATTTTTTGCTAGTTTGGTGCATTCACATATATGATTAACCTTTTCCTCTATATCTCCAAATAACCTAATCTTACTCTTCTGTCGCGGATTATCAATTTTCGCTTTTATGTAATTGATCCGTACGGCACTATTTTGTGCTGCCATTAAAAGAGATTCACTTTCTTTTTTGCGGTTTCATTTCGTAGTTATAGCCATGTCTTCTCGTATGAAATCTCCTCAGGTTGTTGCTTGCAACATTTATGCTGTAATACATCGGGATCTCTCTTAAGAAGCTTGGTATAAGAGTCAACTATTCATGAAAAGAGGGTTGCTTTCTACCCATAATTGTACACTGAATATTGAAGAATGCTCCTCTTTTAAAATGTCCACGATCTTCTACTGATATTTCTAAAAAGCTTTACATAACTCATGATTTTAACTGTTCAATCCACCATAAAGGGCATTTTCTGACTTTCAATAATGGCTTCAAGCAGCACTCTTCGTTTTGGTGATCTTCAGAAATAGGTTCATCTCCCGATGGAAATTTGAGCAAAGAAGGAATGACTAAAAAATATAAAACGAAATAAAATAACATAACAAGGTTCCTAAAACACAAGCAACGTTTCATCATTACAGTTAAATAGTACTTTCTTCACCGTGTTAACTTAGTGATTCTTTAATTAAAAAATATTGATCATAAACTATTCAAATTCATTTCAGTCATCATCGTTTAAATCAATCCCCCAATTTCTTTAAAATTAATCTATCCCATAACTTGTTGAAAACTATATTGAGTCTTTAATCATAGATATCTTACATAGTCATTCTGAGAGAGAGAGAGAGAGAGAGAGAGAGAGAGAGTCAGTCAGGACTTTGATTAAAGATGTGTAGATTATTATAATTCTATTAATAAAAATTATTATAAACTGAAAATTCACTTTATGTATATAATTTCAAAACAGAAGAAACAAAAACAACATAACCAGACATAGTGTAATTCACTTAAAATGCTCTTTGAGAATAACCCGTTTACAATATAATTTGCAACTGAAGGATAATTTTTTGAGGTCTGTACTCACGCTAAACGTCCGTTATTAATCCTCCAAATTCTCGGTATAACGGAGATAAAGATAAAATGATCAAAAAAATTGTTCAGTCCTTCCTAAACAGAAACATCAATATAATTCTGAACAGCTTTTACATGGAGAACGCAACGAGGGATCGACTAGTTTTTAATTAAAAATTTAGCCGTTAGAGTATTCCAGTAAGCTAGAATTTAATACTCTTTAGAGACCAGCATATATCATAAACAGGTGATATTTTCTTATTATTGTCACATCTGGTTGACAGTAGGCTGAAAATGGCGGCAAAGAATCGATTCTTAAGAATAGCTAAATCAATATCAGACAAATAATTTCGGAGAGAAAAAAAATCATGTTTTCTATCCACGTGCTCTATGACCTTAAAAAACTAAGTTTTTTTTCAAATGTTTTCGCATTTCTAATAAGAATGAGAACAATATTGTCCTATGCTAGATGGAAAACAAACTTCTCGACTATCTCCAGACAGAGGTGGGTTATTTCCCTTCAGGACTATGCTAATTATATTGAAGCAACAACATTGTGGTTATAGGGTTGTTTCCGGAAAATGGTGCAATTACGATTTAGTGCTTTGGCACTGGTTGTGTCGTTGTCTGGTAAGATAGAGGAAAGATTGGCTGAATAGGCCATATTACCGTTAAGGATATCGAAAAAGAAAGTGTGGGTTGTGATTAGTGCTATGTTGTCCTGGAGACAAACAACTATGAATTGGTAATTAGAATAGCTTCAAACAGAAACCATTTTAACCTTGCAAGTGCACTGATCGCTGATATTTACAATACTTATTTATGAGTCGTGAGCAGGTGTGTGCACTTATATATGTATAAAATGTGTTCAAAAAGTATTCTGATAGAAAAAGTATTCATTAAGACAGAGTAGAACGATGAATGAAACATTTACTTCGAAAAACTTACATTAATATATAACAGACTTATTCCTGAGGGATTTCTATTAGTCGAAAATCCTCTGAAATACATCATGGTGTGAAACTGCAGTCATTTCTCCAAAAACTGTTGTTAACAAAGGATAAAGGTTGCGGATTAAAAAGTGGGGATCGATTGAATGATTTTAACAACATGGCAACGCATCAAAGTTTATTTTATGATCTCGGCATAGGTTAAGGAATTGCATTCATTGTATATTCATATTTACATTTACTGTGTTTTTAAAGTTTTTGTTTTCACCCACTACAATCTAATACAACTAATCTTGAAATAGATCTATTTGACTCATAAATGGAACACTTAGAGGTTCTAGCACCCTGGGTCAGAATAAACCTAAGAATAATAGCAATGAATGTGTAGTCGATACATCTCTAATATCAAGAAGTGGAGCACCTCTATCAGATGCAGTTTATTATCATACCCAGGATGGGGTTTTACCTCTCTGTTAAGCAAACACTCAGCGTATTCTAAGCTTTTCTAGTTTCAGGTGAGGAAAATTGTTCATTATATGCTTTATGTTTTCAAGACGACGTAGTACCAATTAACAATACTTTTTCGCCTCGCTATGTGTGATCAAACATTTTGTTTCATAGAGAATAAAACAATATCAAAATAAAAAAAAAATCAATATTTGATTTTAAAATTAAGATTTCAGATGCGTTAGATAAATTATTACGATCCTCTGAATTTAATGCAGATTCACTTTGGGAAATAAAATATTTGCATTCTGATGATACCAATATCCGGATGATTTTCAAAAACTCCATACACAAAGAAAAGATGGAGCAAATACTTCTAGCCTATGGTTTCATCAAAGAAACCGTCGCATGCATAATGATGTTATACAAAAACACAAAAATAAAAGTACACTTAAGGGATGAAGGCACAGACTTCTTTGAGTGTCGCACGTTCTCTGAAAGTCCATTACTTCTCCATAATCTGAATAGATTACGTGCTTTGAACGTCGATAGATATAATGAAAGAAAATGACTTCACACTGGAAAAGGCAAGAAGCAGACGATGCCTCACACAAACTATCATGGACGCAGACTAGGCTAATGAGATAGCGCTTCTGGCAAATAAAACTGCCTAAGCCGAAACCCTATTGCGAAGTCTAGAGAATGCAGCATGTGGCATAGGCCTTCAAGTCAAAATTAAAGATGTGACTTAAAGGGAATCACCCTAAAAGGTGGTTCCCTGAAGCTAGTGGACAAATTCACCTACCTTGGAAACAGCGTCTGCTACGGAAAATGACATCAATACGCGACTAGCGAACGCTTCGACAGCTATCGATAGGTAATCGGTCATATGGGAGTCAGATCTAACCGATAAAATAAAACGCAATTTTTTCCAAGCTGGGGTCCTGTCCGTACCCCGATATAGACGCACCACATGGACGCTGACTAAGCGTATAGAGAAAAAACTTGACAGCAATTGCACAAGAATGCTACGTGCTATGTTGAATAAATCCTGGAAGCAACATCGCACAAAACAGCAACTGTACGGCCACCAACCTCTCAAATTCTAAATCAAATATGCCCGGACTTTATTATTTTTAGTGTGATTTAATGAAATGAAAAATAACAATTATATGATTAGTTAATAAATATCATTGCATTGTGATATCAAAAAATTAAAAACGAACATATATATCAATTGGCATTACTTATTACCAAATTCTTCAGAATTAAAACTATGTAAGTAACATTATGAATATGCAACAATCCAAAAAAAAGTAGATTTCAACGCATATTAAGTAAGTGTATTTTGACCTAATGAGTAGATAATTCGCCAATGGTCCGGAAGACCGGAGTTCAATCTCAGGTCGAGTCATACCAAAGACTCAAAAAATGATGCCGCCTTGCTTAACATTCATGATTATATGGTAAGGATTAAGAGTAAAGTTGAGCAATCCAGGAAAAGGAGTAGCGCCCTTCCCTACACCTCATTGATGAAGCTATTGAAAAGGGAGTGTTCGGGTCACCCTCGACTAAGATCACAAACTTTACTTTTATTTAAAGACAAAACATGCTTTTGTTATTCTTCCAGCGTTGTGAATAATACTTAATTATATACCTGTTGTTTCATAATGTTCAACTGGAAGATGTAAAAGCATGCATGGTTTTAAAAAGAAGTTTACTTTTTATAAAATATTGGCAGGGTTGTACTTATTTATGGGTGACGTACGAAGTTTTAAGCTTTTCATTATCAAAATGATATCTTATTTATTGTTTAATACAAAAGTATTTTCCGAATGAATCTAGAAAGATGTGAATTAATATCCGTTTGTTTACTTACCAACACAGTGTGTAGTTAAGATCTGTGAAATTATTTGTGAATAATATTATTGATAAACTAAAAATATTACATGGAAGTTGAATGGATAATACCGATGTTGGCGCAAGGCCACAATAATGTGACATTTAATGAGGATCGAACATCTTTCCAATGGCCGATGTGTCTAGCTTGCCAACCATTTTGCAGTAGGGCAGACGTCTCAGTTGGGTAGAGAGTTAGGAATCTGGTTCCGTATCGTTTTATGAGCATATTTCGGCTCATAAAACGACACTGAAACAGCTCCCGATATTTTTATTAGGGTATATAATATTCATGTCACTTGGCTCATGTATGTGTTATGCTTCCAGCTGATTAGGTTCTTATTCAGATTTAGGTTTCATTTCTTCACTGACAAGTCGTTTTTTAAAAACATGTTTTCAGTGAACGTCAAGGCCTGTATAAGACCCTTTCCATCATAACTACGTAATCTAAAAACAAGCCGAACGAATATATATATATATATATATATATATATATATATGTGTGTGTGTGTGTGAGTGTGTGTGTGTGTGTTTTCAGTATCTTTCAGAAATAAGAGTATCACTAACTTTTTAAATGAAATGTCAATGTTCTTTTCAAGGAAAGATAACTGGATTGTTTTGTTATTTATGGGGACATAAAACAGTCAAAACGGATATCATTCGAGATTATTCGTTATTAAACTTTGCAACATTAAAACTGTGATCGGAAAGAAAATTGCATAAATATGTATGTGTGATTTTATCAGTTTTAGATTGACACATTTTCATATTTTGGTTACAATGAGTCAATAATGGACAATTTTCGTTTTGATATCCCAATGTAATTCAAAATGTATATTTCATAAAAAAATTAATTATGATGTGTCTATAAACAATTATGTGAGCAATATATATATATATATATATATATATATATATATATATATATATATATATATATATTGAGTCAAGACAAACATTTATGCTCTGTTTCGTTCATTCAAAATTTTGCCTTTAAAAGATAAGCTCGGTATATATATATATATATATATATATATATATATATATATATATATATATATATATATATATATATATATAATTTGTCTTTATTCTATAGGCTGAGAGATTGTTTTATCTAACGCTACCAAATTTTCCAGTGTATACAAAGAATAAGTTTGATATCATGAAACGGTGGTTGGGAGGCCCCGTGGATCATTGGCAAATGTACTTGACTGCGATCCTAGAAAGCGAGTTTGAACTCTAGTCACACTACTGTTTTCACTTTCAGGCTAATACCCTTGAGAAAAGTATGGACCTCTCAGCTATGGATTAAATAGTATTACAGCTCTTCTTCTGCAAGGATGGTCTTGGTATTAAGTAACTCACGAAACTAAACAAAGCAACGAAATGTCGAATCATATGAAAATAAGTTAATATTATGCTTGTTACGCCATCGTTCTTTTTTCTATTCCTCTCTCTCTCTCTCTCTCTTTATATATATACATATATATATATATATATATATTTGTGTGTGTGTGTGTGTGTGTGTGTTGTGTGTGTGTGTTGCATAAAAGGGTAGTATAAAATTGATTTGTTTGCCTATGGCCTTGATCTATGCTACTTCGAACTCAAGACAGCTGGACAAATATCCTTGGGAAAGGTATGATCTCTCGGATTCTTCCCACCTATGTACTATATAGTATTACTGCTGTTCTTCTAAAAGGATAGCCTTGGCATTAAATAACACAATATGCCAATAAGCAAGGAAACCAAATAAAATAAAAAAAACAATCGTTAAGCATATAGAAAATGTAAGGAGTTTCAACTTTTTTGTATATTACCCCTTACATTGAGTGCTTTCGATGTGGTCCTTATTAATTCTGTTGTTCAGTAGAATTCTTTTATCTTTCATAATGTAAATCCTATTCAGTTTTATATTAAGCATTTTCTGTGTACCACCCTTTCGCACGATAGGCAATTATTTTTTTTATTTCTTGATGATTGTGAACGCATGAAACTATGCAATATGTCTTCCCAGATTATGTACAATACCACACATACACACACACACACACACACACACATATATACATATATGTATATATATAAAAGAATTTTCAATCAATCACTCTCTCTCTCTATATATATATATATATAAAGAATGAGAAATCTTTAAAAAACATGCTCATGTAAGCAGTGGTTACAATCTTGTAGATTGTGTTTATAGGAAAAAGTTATGCATTATTGGATATCCATACTGCTAAACAATCGCTCTGAATCGATGTCAAACTGCATGTCTGGAAATAAGTATTTGATTTGTAATCTCTCATCAGACAAGATAATATATATTGGTAGAGCTTTTGTATTTCCAAAAAGGAGATTAGAATCTATTTATAGGAGGGGATAATTAGTTTATTTATTCTGTATTTTATGATTCACCTGATGATTCTATCTGTGTGAATTTCTTATATGTTAAGAATAATTTGGGGAACAATTATATATATATATATATATATTGTTGGACGTAAGAGAGCAAAAAGTAAATATTTTAAAATGAATAGTTCCACCAAGAGATTCATATTCTTTTTAAAATCATTTATTTAGTTCTTACACATCGTTTTAAGCCTGTGGCTTTCTTCTGAGAACTTTTAATGTTTTTTTTTTCCCGGTGCAATGTTCGGTTTATATAGAGGACACTGTTTTGATGAGGTGATTGTTTCTTTTAATTTCGAGATAGATTCCTTGAAGAGGTGGGTTCTTTCTTTCTTTTATTTTAATTTTCATCTCTTTCTCTTTCTAAGAGTGTGTTTCGTGTCCTCTCTTGTGGGTGCATTTCTTATTTAAAAAATGAAAATAAAAAGATAAAAAAATAAAAACGCTGCGTAAGAACTAAATAAATGATTTTTAAAAGAGTATAAATTTCTCTGTGGACACACACACACACACACACACACACACATATATATATATATATATATATATATATATATATATTGTAACAGTGTTGGTTATCCCGAATTCGCTTTGTGGGTTTGTGGCGAACCAAGTGAGATATAATTTGGAGAGTGTTCAATATCTGGGATAGAGCTATTATTATATAATAATAATGAATAAATATATATTAGATTTATAAATTTAATGCCATGGAAGTTTGTCTGCGACCGACCTTTGGTTTCATGAAGTTTTTACCAACAAAAATCTTCAGGCAGATGACAAAAGGAAATGAATGAATCGAAAATTGAAAAATACAGTCAAACCCGTTGGAATTGTAATGAAATCTTTACGTGTGTGTTTGTGTGTGTGTGTGTGTGTGTGTGTGTGTGTGTGTGTGTGTGTGTGTGTGGGTTATAGTTGCGTATTATGTGTGTGTGTATGTGTAATTCGTGTATAGTGTATGTGTAGGTGAAGGTACATGCGCAGTGCATTGTTTAACTGCATGGGACGCGCAGTTGTATCTAACATTGCTACAGTAGAGGCGAGAAAAATTCTTTATTTCTTTCTATTTGTGTAGGTGAACAAAACATCATCATTGCATGTCGAGGGAAATAAAATAAAGATATGATTTGTAAGCGTAATTAGGCGAGTGTAGTATGGTAGGCCAGAATCACAATAAATACTATAGTGTAGGGATATGTTGTATTGCTATATACTATGGAATATTGTATATTAATGGTATTTTATGTAGGGAAGAGGTTTGAGTTAGATTACAATAATAATTTGTATTGTATTCATGTTATATTGCGTATATATTATAGTTATCAATGATAATATGTACGTGAGGAATATAATGAAGGGGTTGTAATAATAGTTAGTATTAGCTATGATTTTTAATGTACGATGATGATTATAACTGAAGAGCAAAGTGTTGTCATTACCAAATTAAGGAAATAGATGGTGGGTTTTGAAGGCATGAGTAATAGTTGGAGGGGGCGGTGATGGTTATTATTAATATCTATCTGGATTGTGTTAACGTTTTATGACTTATTGTGTACGTGGTAGATAAGATGAATATACTGAGTTGAGGCCTATTATTAACCATCATAAAAACATAATGCCAACCGATAGTGGGGGCGTATGAATTAGAGGTATTGTTGGTGTCTGTTTGTTGTTCATATCTGTGATGATTAGGCCATTTACGTTTTTTTATAAGGATGTATAAAAATGGTAGTTCGTTTGAGCTGTGTTCCATAGTAAAATTTATTTTCGGATGTTAGTTTTGTAGTAGTTTGTGTAATTCGTAAATGTTTCTTAATATCTTTTCCATGATTTTCCATGATTTGGTAAATTCTTCTTTTATGTTGTTGCCTTATTTCTTACCTATTATTTCGTACAGATATTCTTCGAAATATGCTTGGGTTAGGGTAGCATATGTTGGCGCCATTTTACTTCCTATAACTGTTCCTAGAGTCTGAATATAGTTAATGTTATTGAATTGGAAGTAGTTATTGGTAAGGATTATTTCTATACCCTCAATGATACATTTTTTTTTGTTAAATATTTGGTGATATGTGTCTGGGTATTTATCTATTCAGAATGTGATGGCTTGTTTTTCTAATTCGTGGGGGATATTGTTATATGGGTTTGAGACGTCAAATGTGACTATGAGTGAGTTAGGATCAATTTTTTTTCTGGTATGGAGTTATATATATATATATATATATATATATATATGTGTGTGTGTGTGTGTGTGTGTGTGTGTGTGTGTGTGTGTGTGTGTGTGTGTGTGTGTGCGTCCGTGTGTGTGTTTACCAAACCCTTCTCACGAGCTGGATGCGAAACAAGGTCAATTCCAAGTGGAGTTTAGCAGGTTTAAATCCAGGACTTTCCCCCTTTTAAACCGGTTGTCATATCAAGGTTTAAGAACTGAGTCTACACAACTATTTATCTATAAGCAGGAGAAGAATAGTTGGATGGACTTTCCCAAAGTTATTAATGCTGAGTGAAATGCAAAGAGCCTTGTCAAGGATTTGAAAACGGGTCTCCAAGTCTTTTTCCTACGATGATAAACTTTTCACTACGAATGAATATGTATGCATGTGTAAATGTGTATATGTGAATATAGTTGTGCTTACGTTTATGCATATCCGTCTGAATGGTTTATTTTAGTTTTTTCCTTTCTTTTTCACAGGATATGAACTTTCTTGGGCTGTTTAATGCAAATATCTTTGAAACAAAACAGTATGTTAGACTATTTCATCCGTTGGTGGAGAGGAAAAAAGAGTTCATATCTCTCCTTAGGGTATCAGTCCAAAATAATAACAATAACGCCACTGGAGTAAGAACGTTCTTACTACGATGTTGCATTCCACTACGTTACACACTACGCCTCAGGGATACTTCCCCGTGTACAGGTGTTAGATGCAAACATAGAAACACTTACCCCCATAAATAGAGATAGATAATGTGTATGTGTGCCTGTGTGTGTGTGTGTGTGCGTGAGAGAGAGAGAGAGAGTGAGTGAGACAGACAGAAATACTGACAGACTGACAGATGGCTAGCCAGTTCGACACTCAGAAAAATGCTCAAAAATCATAAATAACAAAGCTATATTAACAAACGGGGAATATTTTTCTGTCTTCAATAGAAAGCGAAATGGTTTTAAGTATTTTTACCAAATGTAATATGCATACTTATAATAAACAGGTAAACGTTTTAATAAAACAGATTTATCGGTTGCCCAGTCGGCTGGGGCTGTAGAATACACCGTCTGCTTCTTTGCAGCGGGGTAACCCCGCCAACGAGTGTCCTGGATATGAAACTAAACAATCTGATGGTGAGTTTCCAGTGATGCTGGAGCTTTGGGGAATACGGAGTACCCCTTCATTGCCATCGCTCTTAGGTCCACTCTGGCCCGTAGTGGTAGCACCTGATAGGGCCCTATATATGGGTTAAATAGAACTAACAGCATACTTATGCTAAAATGAATTGAGTAAACTGAATAGCTTGAAATAGAAATGTTTTTGACAATTAAACCGTACTTACACTTAAACTACGTGCTTATGCTGAACTGAATAATTTCAAATAGATCTGTTTTTTCGACATTAAAACTGTATTTACACTTAACTGAATTATTACATATAACTGCTTGAATAGTTTGAAATGGAAATGTTTTTGACAATTAAACTGTGTACTTATGCTAAACTGAACTGTTTTCAATAGAACAGATTATTTACATAAAATGGATTTGGCGTTAAATAACCTACAAAGGTTGATATGCCATAAAACCCACCAAACCTAACCAAACCAGATTCATCGGGTCTCTAAAATATGCAATAATCAGTGGAAGCCAAGTTGTTGTAATCCATAAATCATTATACACAATTTGAATGCGAAAACATAAAAAGAAATAAATATTTGTCCTTTTCATTATTTCCATTTACAATTATCCCTGCTAATTCGGTTTATTTTTAGTATTTCAACGCAAAGATAATAAATTTCATTGCTTAGAACCAACAATTCGGACTAAAATCAAGTCTTTAGATTTTAAAAATTTCTATGTGCTTCACTAAAATAAAAAAAACATGTATTTATCTCCAAAGAAGGTGGAAGTTTTCCCCAAACAATATTAACATAATCAGAAAATATAAAAATGTAAATCTTTCTGGTAAATCTGTTTTCTATTATGCGGTATATATATCTTTTAGTAATAATGTCTATTTTACAAACAATACTGTGAAAAATGCAAAGATAAAGGTTACAGATATTAATTCTTATAACCCTGTTGGCGGGGTTTTAAATCCGCTAATTTCATCCTCTGTTGAGGGGTAAGACCCTAAAAAGTGAGGAGTTCAAAGCATGACACTATATTTAATATAGTGGTGCGCTTCCATTTCCGAAACTCAATGAGAGTGTAGAGTGTGCTTTCATTGCAATAGGCCCCTAATTCTATCTGATCAGAGTGGTAACGCATGTTAATATCCTGTCTATTAATCAAATAGATCTATTCATAAATTGTTTGCGTTTGACAGTAATACTTGGTAACATATAAGCGTGTTTAAAAAAAATGAGAAACTACGCAATACATGCAACTATCATCATCATCATCATATCGCGCTGGTAGCATGGATATCCCTGACCCTCTCTCGCCACTCCTCCCTATCATTCATCGCCCTAGGTAGGTCTTCAGGACAACATCCCGTATCCTCACATAGCTGCTGAATGTACGTTCATGCTGGTCGTCCTGCTTTTGCGCGGCCATGTGTGGGGATCCATAAGAGTACATCTCTTATGAGTTCATCTCTGCTTCTCCAGCAGTGTCCTGCATGTCTGGTTCGTCTAACTTGAATAGTTTTCGTGATAGGGGGCAGGTGGCCGTATAGTTGGTGTCTTGTGGGGTGTTGCTGCCAGGACTTATTCAGGATTGCATGCAGCATTCTTGCGTAATTCCCGTCTAGCTTCTTCTCCAGCCGTTTTGTTAGCGTCCATGTAGTGCAGCCATATAGCAGTATCGATGTGACCGCTGCCTGGAAGAAACTGCGTTTCATTTTATCGGTTAGGTCTGATTTCCATATAATCGATAGCCTATTGATAGCTGTCCATGCTTTCGTTAACCTCGTTTCGATGTCCTTTTCGGTTGATTCGACGCTGCTTCCTAGGTAAGTGAATTTGTCCACTAGTTTAAGAGGGGTTCCTTCTAGAGTGGAGATGTCCCCCGTTTATAGCACATATATTCCGCTTTGTGTGCATTAACATAGAGGCCTATGCTTGCTGCTGCTCGTTCCAAACTATGCAGAAATGTTTCGGCTTGGTCAGGTGTATTTGCCAGTATCGCTATCTCATCGGCGTAGTCGGCGTCGGTAATTGTTTTTGCGGGGTACCTTCTGCTTCTTTTCTTCGTCTGTTCGAAGCCATTCTCTTTGATTTTGTCAATCGATTTTCTAAGTACGTAGTCTAGACAAATGATAAAGAGGTACGGGGCCAGCGTGTCCCCTTGTAGTACTCCTGCTACAATTTCAAAGTATTCTGTGTCTCCATCCGGTGATCGTACTTTTACTTTAGTGTTTCTATAGAGAATCGTTATTGCCGCTACGGTTTCTTTAGGTATGCCGTACGCTAGTAGGATTTGTTCCATCTTTCGTCTGTGAATGGAATCGAAAGCCTTGGTAAAGTCGACAAATATTAATGTCGCTTGTAGGTTCTTTGCCCGTACACCTTCAAGAATTCTACGGATGGTTAATATTTCTGAGGTCGTGGATCTATTTCTTCGGAAGCCATTTTGGTTTTTTCTACGTATGTTGTCGATTTTGGGTTCTATGGCGGTTTCGGAGTAGGGCATTGTAGATTTTGGCTGCTATGGATGTAAGTGTTATGCCTCGGTAGTTTTTGGCTAATCCGTGGTCCCCCTTTTTAGGGAATGGGAGTATGCATCCCTTCATCCATTTATCTATCGGATTTTGATTGTATACTGCGTTGCAGTGTCGGAGCAGTATGTCGTCGAATTGTCTGGTCTTCCATACTTCCGGGGGAATTTAGTCCAGCCCTGCAGCTTTCCTATTTTTAATTTTTCTGAGAACCGAGTCGAGTTCTTCTTGTGTGAACGGTCCTAGTTTAATGTCTAATTGTTTGCTAATTATTCTGGTGATTGTTTCATGTGTTATTTTTGGTGGGTTTCCAAGTAAGTTTTCGAAGTGCTGTTTCCACAGTTTTATTCTTTCTTGTTGGTTTGCTGCTTTCAGTTTTGCTTTGGCTGTGTTCTTTCTTCTGCTCACTTTGTTTATTGTTTGCCAGGCTATTCTAGATTGTCTATCTTCCACCGAGTCTTTAATCTTATCTATCTGATTTTGAATGTATTCTGTCTATTCCTTTATATACATGCCTGCTAATTGATATTGTGCCGTTTTTAGTTTTAAGGCATTTGTGTTTTTTGGGTTTTTTCGATAGTTTTTGGAAGCTGTTTTCACTAGTGCACGTTTTTCTCTCACCGCTAAAGTTTCCCATGGGACTCTATATTTAGTTTTAAGTTTTGTTGGAATGTATTTTGCTGCTGCCTCGAGGTGTGCATTGACGAAATTTTCATATTCGTCGTTTGGTGTACTTTTTTCCGTCTTTTCTTGTAGTGTTTCGAATCTGTTTGGAAAATGTATATATTACACGTTTATGGTTACATGTTTCTATTAGAATTAAGAAAGAAACAAACAGAAACATGTAACTATAAACGTGTAATATATACATTTTCCAAACCCCTTTGTATAAAATAGACTCATACAAGTTGATTTGCCATTAAAATCAATAGGTCCATCAAGCGATCAATCAATCAGTGCTGTTGTAAATGAAATATTCTGACAGCATTTTTAACATTTTTCGGCGAGCCATATGTCAGTTTCTTAACCAGTGTAGGCATGTAGTTCAACTTTTATCACATAAAATAACTTTTAGCTGATAGTTTATAATTGAATTGATACTAGGAAAACTTTGAAAAAAATTCTTTTCACGTTCTTGTAAAAATTGCATATGTATCAATTGAATTACGTCGACTTGTACACACACACACACACACACACACATATATATATATATAAATATATATATATATATATATATATATATATATATATATATATAACGCATGCATCGTTAAATAATATTAAATCCCATATCCATCGTTAAAGTGTGATAGAAATAAAAGAAAGGATTGAAAGGTATATATTTTTTAAAAATATTTTCCGATTTTTTTTTATCAAGATATCAAAAAAAGCGTAAGTAAAGAATAAAAAGAATTCTTTAAGCATACATGATGTTCTTTTAATTTGATTGTGTGACGATGGCCGAACATATTCACTAAATCATTGATATAAATATGGTGCGCAAATTCAATTAAAAAAATTAAATTTATAGAAACTTTTAGATTTAAATACTTTACGATAAAATTTTAAGCTCTCTTTCGACTTTTTACGTCTGGTTATAAATAAACAATCGATGAATCTGTGACTTTTGGCTGAAAGTGTAATCTATTATTATACTGATATTTATAAAGGAGTGAAGGATTCTGATTAACGTTTCCTTGTTATCACACTTATATCAATAATTCTGATTTAAAAAAAGCACTAGACGTTCACAATGAATGCAGCCCCCGACAATGTAATTATCATGTTCAAAATTGGAATTCAAATAGCTTTATTCATGATGAACATTCCAAATTAATTGTTCAGATAATAATCTTGCTATGATATACTGGTTTTGATGAATTACGAATGTATATATATATATATATATATATATATATATATATATATATATATATAAACACTCTCATTGGTTCCCCCATCAGGCGGTTAAGTATTACTAGTACTATTCTTTTGAAAGGTTTATTGGTATGTTATTAAACTTAGAAACCAAATTAAAGCATATATATATATATATATATATATATATATATATATATATATATATATATATATATATATATATATATTTAATCAGAATTAATATATATATATGTATATATATATATTATCAGTAGCATTTATATTCGAGAGCTCCAGTTTTACTGGAGCCTTAACATTAGATTTTTTAGTATTATTAGGGGATTCTTACCTCTCTGCAGAGATGCAGTTGGTGTATTCTACAGC